>CAUYSK010051143.1:0-17408 GCA_963575035.1 Avahi laniger | reverse complement strand
TACCAAAAATAGAAAGAAATTAATTGGACAGCTAAAAATATATATAGAAAAAATTAGCCAGGCATGGTGGCTCATGCTTGTAGTCCCAGCTACTTGGGAGGCTGAGACAGTAGGATTGCTGGAGCCCAGGAGTTTGAGGTTACTGTGAGCTAGGCTGATGCCATGGCACTCGCCCCAGGCAAGAGAGTGAGACTCTGTCTCAAAAAAAAAAAAAAAAAAGGTGAATATATACTATTATCACTCCCATTCTGCATTTGAAAAAACTGTTGTTTAAAGGAGCATGTGTAGTTTTTTAGGTCACACAGATATTCAATAGAAAGAATTTTCATCAGCTGTCTTTAACTATAGAACCTTGGCTCTTATACATAACTCTGGTGAGCATAAATCGGTGAGTAAGGTATGGATGGAAGTCCAAACCCAGCACAAAGCACAATAGGGAAAAAGGGGTACAGCAGCAATTATAGCAGAAAGCCTTGAACAATAGCAAATGAGCTTCCAGAAATTTAGAGGATATTTAAGAATCCATTTATTAATATGCTATCAGCAAATAATGTTTTACTATATAAGGAAAATTGTGGAACCCAAAAATAATGTAAGAGACCTGATATAACTAAGACCTAGAGCCACAGGGACTAGAAGAATTTAGGTGTTCCTTGGAAGTGTTAATGGTTAACTAAGAATCACATTTCTTCTGGAAAAAAAATATATATATACATAGTAATTTGCTAGCTGTTCATGTTCATTCTTTAGTTCAATAGTCACCTATATAAGTGATAGATACTGTCAGGAATTCAAAAATAATAGAATTGGCTTAAGCCTAGCAGACTATACATAAATCAACTAAACCAACTAATTGATAAATTTGTTTATAATTTACCCCTAACATTATTCGATGTATAGTTTCTTTGATTATAAATTTCAATAATAAAGATTTTCTTTCAACTGTTGATAAAAGAGAAAGATCTAAATTTGGTTATAGCTTTAATTGATCCTAATGTAAAATTTGGGGTTACCCATGAGTTAATCTGCCAGTTAAAAAGATATCTGAAACAGGGAATGTCCCTGCTTTACCTAATTTCATCTAGGAAGCTTTCTTTCTTTTCTTGCAGGAAATGCAAAATGCTGGCTCCTGTATTACTTTTGAATGGTATATCCAAATCTATTTGCAATGGGGTGCACCATTATGCTGTTGCTAACCTTAGTTAGTTAACCTTCATTGTCGCTAACCTCACAGAAATGAGGGCTAAGTTAGGACCCTGGTTTTCTGAACTTGAAGAGCCAATTTGATTAGAGACGGAAAAGTAAAGGTGCCACTTCTCTCCTTTCCTGGCCCTCATCAGAGCTGTTAAAGATCCATTCTGATTTGCATGAAATTGTACAGTGAGTGATTAAGAAGCCAATTCCTGAGGTTTAAGTATTAGCTTTGAAACATACTAGGTGCATAACTGTAGCAGGTTATTTCACCTCTTTAAATCTAGACTTCCTCCTGTATAAAAGTGGGTACAATAGTATGTGTTACAGGCTTGGAATACAGATTAAATGGGCTAATGCATAAAAAAGTGATTAATATGTGACCTGGCATTACTTCAGTGTTAAATAAACGTTGATACACAGCTGTGACCCATGTGGTCCAGTCTTACAGCAGTACAACAATCAGAAAGACATGGCCTGGAAACTAAAAAAGAATTCAGTTGACTCAGGTTCTTTGCTTGAATTTACTAAGTGCCTTGAAGAGGATGCACAGCCTTTGGCAACACTCCTGACACCCTCCTACTCTCCCACCACTCAGTCATTTACTTCACTCCCTCTCCAAAAATTCTCCTTAAGCTCCCTCTGCAGCCATAGACAAAGAGCCTTTCCTCCTTTCAGGCTTCCCTCTTCTAATTTCAAGTCAAAAAATCCCAAAGGAAGATATTTTTGGGGGGAGACATAGGGAAGAAATTGACTGGGCAGAGTCAAAACTCTCTTAGTATATCGGTAGCCACTGTTTGATGGTGGTAAATGATCAGCACACTAATCCACGAAAACCACTTTCTTTCACAGTGTTATCTAATTTGATCAATTATGGAGCCCTTTTGAATATTATCATTCATCCACACATTATTGTAAGGTTGTGCAGTCACATAATTGAATCACTGACAAATCAAATTCAAAAGAATGGCAGTTTGGATGGTCTGGAGGGCAGGTAACTTTGGAGTAGAATGCCTCAAACACTGAGTAATAATGACAGAAACAATAGTAACATTTAAATCATGATATCCATGTGTACTGTGCTTTACAATTTTATGAGGGTTTTCACGTGTTATTTCACCTGATTCCCCACGAAAGTCCTATAGGGTTGGTGAGATGAGCGTAATTATCTCCCTTTTAATAGATGAAAAGACAGGAGCTAAGGAGACTGTCGCCATGTGAGGCACTGTGGGGGCTGGGAACTTTAGATACCCAGAGAGCTGAATGAGAGCTCTGGTCACTTAGTGGGGGTGGGGGGAGTAGACCAACTAGAGGTGTCAGGAGGGCACAGGAAGGAAGGGACCCCCTTAGCCTGCCCTGCCACTGACCCTGGGCAGAAGCTCATCTCCTTTGGTATTGATGCCTTAGCTTGTTGATTCTTCCCTGTATCCTTCCAGTCACTTTACAGACATATTATAATGTCAACACCATAAAGAAACTTTATCTGCAAAATTCATTAGTCTAATAAAATTCTATTGACGCTGCCTTTCTTCTACTATGATATAAAAAACACAAATGAGTTAATCAAGGAAAAATTATGTCTCTTTTTTAAGAAACAGGGAAGTTTTTTGGGGTTGATTTTTAATAACAAAGGATTGTTAAATATGTCTGTTGTGGTTTTAGAGCACAAGAACACTACAGCCAAGTAGGAACTTTTATCCCCAAGTCGAGGGTAATGGTACATTTTATTTAACACATTAAATTACATAGACATTAGCCACAACATGTTGATTCAGCTTCACAGGAAATGAAAATCAGTACCATCTGTGTGCATAGCCACGCCATATCACCATAGTGCACACTGTAATGTGTTCATTATGTCTCAGTTCCAAAACTTTGCTTCATTTTCATCATTGTAGGTTCTTAAAAAGTCCCTTTAATATATATATTAAATATATATTAATATATATATAAACAAACTAAATCAAGAAGTCAAGAGATTTTTGAATCCAGATTTTAGCAGCAATATTCTCCAGCTGTTTCGATTTGCCTAGATTTGATAAATTCTGAAATTATCATGAGATATATATCTCTAAGCACAATGAGATACATGACTCAAGTACCTAGCATAGAGCTTGGCACATAGCAGGTGCTCAAAATATATCTGTTGCTCTTTTGAGAAAAGACTTAGCTCTCAAAAGTTTGCATTGTTAGAATTAGCTCAAGTTTCCAAATAACTTTGATTTGGGGAGAGAGAGGTGCCTCACTTGATTTTTGGGCCGTTGAACGTAATACTTAATTTTGGGTCTTTTATTTAGCATGAAGAGTTGGTAAAGTGAATGATATACTATTTTTGGAAGGTAAGCCTGGAAAGTGTGAAAACCTTAAGTCTAAGTACTTTTGACTTCTTTTTATTTATTAATTTTTTTCACATATACAGACAATTTAATTATTAAAAAGCAACATCTATATCATTGCCACTCAGGTTAAGAAATAGATCATAGTGGCACTCTTACACCCTGAAAGGCCTCCACCCCAATCCCAGGTAACCACTATCCTGACTTTTGCTTTTTTTTACGGTTTTACAACCTGTATATACATCTCTCCCTAAACAACATTGCTTTGTTTTGCCCACTTTTGAAATTTATATTAGAATCACACTTTATTGTCTTGTAATTTTTTTCTTTTTCCATTTTTCTTTTATTTATTTATTTCAAAATATTGAGGGGGTAAAAATGTTTTTGTTATATAGATAACTTATACAATGCTTAAGTCAGAGCTTTTGTTGTGCCTGTCACCAGAATAGTGTTCATTGTACCCAATAGGCAGTTTTTATCCCTCATTGCCCCACACTCCCCACTTCTGGGTTTCCAATATTTTTTATATCTCTTTGTGCCTGTGTGTACATATGGTGGTTAGTTTTCCATTCCTGAGATCCTTCACTTAGGATAATGGTCTCCAGCTCCATCCAGGTTACTACAAATTACATTATTTCATTCCTTTTTATGGCTAGGTAATACTTCCCTGGGTGCTTGTATACACATACACATACACACACACACACACATGCACGCACGTGCATGTGCTCATGAATTGATGAGAACTCAGGTTGATTTCACACCTTTGCAATTGTGAATTGTGCTGTGATAAACATTCGAGTGCAGGTGTCTTTTTGATAAAATGACTTATTTTCCTTTGGGTAGATCCTTAGTAGTGGGATTGCTGGTTTGAATGGTAGATCTACTTTTAGTTCATTGAGAAATCTCCATGCTGTTTTCCATAGTGATTGTACTAATTTGCAGTTCCACCAACAGTGTATAAACATTCCATTCTCTCTCATCCATGCCAGCATCTATTGTTTTTTGATTTTTTAATAATGGCAATTTTGATAGGGATCTCACAGTTTTAATTGGTATTTCCCTGATGATTAGTGGTGTTGAACATTTTTTCCTATGTTTTTTGGCTATTTGTCTATCTTTTTTTGAAAAGCTTCTGGTTATATCTTTTGCCCATGTTGTTATGAGGTTGTTTGCTTTTCTCTTACTGATTTATTTGAGTTCTTTGTAGTTCTGGATATTAGTCCTTTGCTGGAGTATAGTTTGCAAATATTTTCTCCCATTCTGTTGATTGTCTATTCACTGCATTCATTATTGCCTTAGCTATACAGAAGCTTTATAATTTAATTTAGTCCCATTTATTTATTTTCATTGGTGCTGTATTTGCTTTTGAGGTCTTAGTCATAAATTCTTTGCCTAGGCCGATGTCTAGAAGAGTTTTTCCTACATGTTCTTCTAAAATGTTTATAGATTCATACCTTACATTTAAGTCTTTTATCTATCTTGAATTAATTTATATATATGGTGACATATAGGTGTCCTGTTTTATTCTTCAGCATATTGCTATCCAATTTTCCTGGCACCATTTATTAAATAGGGCTTTCTTTCCCTAGTATATTTTGCTGTCTGCTTTGTTGAAAATCAGTTGATTGTAGCCATATGGTTTTATTTCTACGTTCTCTATTCTGTTTCATTGTTCTATGTCTCTACTTTCACATTGGTGCCATGTTATTTTGGTTACTATAGCCTTGTAGTATAATTTGAAGTCAGGTAATGTGATGCCTCCAGATTTGCTTTTTTTGATTAAGATTGTTTTGGCTATTTGGACTCTTTTTTGGTTCCAAATGAAGCTTAGGATTATTTTTTCTAGATTTATGAAATATGATGTTGGTATTTTGATGGGCATTGTATTAAATCTGTAAATCACTTTAGGTAGTACGGATATTTTAACCATGTTGATTCTACCAAGCCATGAGCCATGAGCAAAGGATGTTTTCCATTTGTTTGTGTCATCTGCGATTTCTTTCCTTAGTGTTTTGTAGTTCTACTTGTAGAGATATTTCACTTCCTAGTATATTCCTAGCTATTTTAATTTCTATTGTGAATTGTACTGAGTCCTTAATTTGACTCTCAGCTCAACTATTATTAATATATAGAATCGCTACTTATTTGTATACATTGACTTTGTAACCTGAGATTTTGCTGAATTTATTCATCAATTCTAGAAGTCTTTTGGTGGAGTCTTCAGGATTTTCTGGATACAAGATCATATCATCAGCAAACAAGAATAGTTTGAACTCCTCTTTCTCAAATTGGATGCCCTTTATTTCTTTCTCTTGACTGATTGCTCTGGCCAGGACTTCCAACAGTATGTTGAATAGAAGTGGTGACAGTGGGCATCTCTGTTTTGTTTAACTTCTTAGGCAGAAGGCTTTCAACTTTTCCCCATCATTTAGTTTGATGTTGGCTGTGAGATTGTCATATACGGCTTTTATAAATGAGGTATGTTCCTTCTATGCCTAGTTTGTTGTGGGTTTTTTTCATGAAAGGGTGCTTGATTTTATTGAATGCTGTTTCTGAATCCATTGAGATGATCATATAGTCTTGCTTTTGTTTCTTTTTGTATCACCTTTATTGATTTGCATATGTTGAACCATCTTTACATCCTTGGGATGCAACCCACTTGATTATGATGAATTTTCTTTGATGTGTTTTTTAATTGTTTGCTAGCATTTTGTTGAGAATTTTTATACCTATGTTCTTAAGAGATATTGCTCTGTAGTTTTCTTTTTTTGTTGTGCCATTTTCTGGCTTTGGTATCAGACTAATACTGGCTTTGTAGAATGAGTTAGGGAGGAGTCCCTCCTTTTCAGTGTTATGGAACAATTTCTGTAGGACAGGTACCAGTTCTTCTTTGTAGGTCTGGTAGAATTCAGCTGTGAATCCATCTGATCTGGAGCTTTTTTTTTTTTTTTGGAGATTTTTTTATTAATGCTTCATTCTTGCTGCTCATTATTGGTCTGTTTAGGATTATTATTTTTTCCAGATTCAGGCCTGGAAGATTGTGTTTCCAGGCATTTATCCACTTCCTCTAGGTTTTTTAGTTTGTTTTTGTAGAGGTTTTTGTAGTATTCACAGATGATATTTTGTATTTCTGTGGTAGCAGTTGTAATATCTCCTTTTTCATTTCTGATTGAGCTTATTTGAGTTCTTTCTCTTCTATTTCTGGTTAATCTGAGTAGTGGTTTATGGATTTTTTCCTTTTCAAAGAACCAACTTTTCGTTTCATTGATTTTTTTTTTAAATTTCTATTTTGTTTAGTTCTGCTCTAAGGTTTTTAATTTCTTTTCTTCTACTGGCTTTGGATTTGGGGGTTTGTTTTGTTCTTCTCTTCCTAGTTCCTTGAGATGTGATCTTAGGTTATTAATTTGTGATCTTTCTGTTACTTTTATGCAGGTATTTAAGGCTTTTAGGACTTAGGACTGCTTTTACTGTATCCTACAGATTTTGAAAGGTTGTGTCGTCTTCTTCATCCAGTTTGAGGAATCTCTTGATTTCCCTCTTAATTTCATCATTGACCCAAGGATTGTTCAGCAGAAGATTGTTTAATTTCCATGACTTTGTGTAGATTTGGCTGTTTCTCTTGGAATTGATTTCTAGTTTTATTTGACTGTGGTCTGAGAAGATACATGGTATGATTTCAGTTTTTTTTAATTTTCTGAGACTTGTTTTGTGGTCTAAGATATAAGCAATCTTGAAAAATGTCCCACATGCTGATAAGAAAAATGTATATTCAGTAGTTTTAGGGTAGAATGTTCTGTAAACGTCTGTTAGATCCATTTTTTCTAAAGTCCCATTTAAATTCAGTGTTTCTTTATTTGTTTTCTGCTTCAGTGATCTATCCATTTCTGTTACTGGAGTGTTTCAGTCCTGGAAATTAAGATGCTACCGTTTCTTTCTTTGCTTAGATCTAATAGAATTTGCTTTATGAATCTGAAAGCTCCTGTGTCTGATGCATATATACTTAGGATTATTATGTCTTCTTGTTGAATTGTTCCCTTTATCATTATATAATGACCATCTTTGTCTTTTTTTACCATTGTTGATTTAAAGTCTATTTTATCTAATATGAGAATGGCTACACCTGCTCACTTTTGGTTTCCATTTGCATGGAATATATTTTTTCATCCCTTTTCCTCGAGTCTGTTTGAGGCCTTGTGGTTTCAATGTATTTCTTGAAAACAGAAAATACTTGGGTTGTGTTTTTTAATCCATTCAGCCAGGCTGTCTTTTAAGTGGGGCATTCAGACCATTCACATTGAGTGTTAGTACTGATACATGGAATGCTGTTCTGTTCGTAGCGGTGCTACCTTATTGTTTTGTTTTCTTTCTTGTGCTATTGTTTTTTTAAGAGCTGTGAGCTATAACTTTTTGGTGTTTTTACACTGGTGGGTATCTATTGTTCTGTTCTGTGTATAATGTGCTTTTAGGCATTTATTGTAGGACAGGTCTAATAGTGACAAATTCCCTTAGTGTTTGCTTGAGTGGAAAAGTCTTTATTTTTCTATCATTTATGGAACTTAGTTTTGCACAATTCAAAATTCTTGGCTGGCAGTTGTTCTGTTTAAGAATACTAAAAGTACAGCCCAATTCCTTCTGGCTTGTAAGGTCTCTGCTGAGAAATCTACTGTTAGCCTGATGAATTTTCTTCTGTAGGTTAGTTACTGCTTTTGTCTTGCAGCTTGTAGAATTTTCTCCTTCATTTTGACTTTGATCAGGTTGATTATGTGTCTTGAAGATGTTCTATTTGCTATGCATCTTCCTGGAGTTTTAGGACCATCTTGTACCTAGATAGCTGATTCTCTGGTGATACGAGGGAAGTTCTCCTTAATTCCCTCAAAAAGTTTTTCATGCTTTTTGCTTTTACTTATTCTCCCTCAGGGATATCTACAATTTGAATATTGGCTGATTTCCCATAGTTCAAATTTTTCTCTGAATGATTGTTCATTCTTCTTTATTCTTATTTCTGCATGTTTGACTGACAGGGTTAGTTCAAAAGCCTTGTCTTTAAGTTCTGAGATTCTTTTCTGTGCTTGGTCTAGCCTGTTGTTGAAGCTTTCTGCAGTATTTTATAATTTCCTAAATGACTCTTTCATTTCTTTAAGTTCAATTACACCTTTCTTATGTTGTCTATCTCTTTAGTGAGTTTTTCATATTTTTCAATCATGTCCTCAAATATTTTTTTGGTTTCTTTGTGTTGGTTTTCAACTTTCTGTTCAATCCCACTCATCTTGTTTGCCATCCATATTCTGAATTTAAATTTCCTTTTGGTTGGGATCCTTTGCTGTGGGTCTCTTGAGGTGCTTTGTGGAAGTAGCTTATTTTTCATGTTGCCAGAATTCTTTTGCTGGTCTCTTCTCATCTGAAACATCCTCTCTTAGCTCAGGGCTGATAGGTTTGTGGCACACTTGTCCTCCTTTGCTGGGAACTCTTCTACTTAGTGAGAAGAAGGAGATGTCCTTAGATAGTGTTTTGTGTCCTATTCCAAAAGATTGACCTGGTGGGACGGGGTGAATGCACTGAGAGCCTGTAACACAGCTGTTCTCCTGCGTTGTCCAAGTGTCCTGTGGTTGTCACAGTCCAAGCCAGTGCTGGGAGATATTCATTTGGATTGGTGGGCCTCCTGTCCTCAGGCCAGTGTTGAAAGCCCTTGCCAAGGGCTGAGCAACTCCCTCCCCATAGAGGAGGATAGCATGAAGTACAGGACCTTGATAGGCACCTGGACATATCATGGGACTGCAGCAGGCAACAAGGTGGGTCATGAAAATTTGGTGGGTGCCTTGACATGTTGCTAGTCCTTGGCCAGTTCCTGGGTGGGTAGTGGGACTGTGGCCAGCAGTGGAGTGGCTCATTGGGCTGCAGCAGCTGGGCCACCATGGCTGGTAGGGATGGGGAGACATGTGGTGCCCTGCAAAGGAACTGTGGTGGCTGAGGCTCTCCCTTCACCCAGGTCTTATCGTGGTAGCTGCTGTGGTGCTACTCAGGTGACAGCAGTGGTGCTATTGAGGTGGAAAGAGGATGGCGGCAGATGCTAATGTCGGGTGGGAGCCTGTTCTACTTGGATCCTTGGGAGGCAGCTGGTGGGGGTGGGGAGGTGCATGGCACCATGTCACGGTGCATATGAGAGTGTCGGCACTTCCTGCCTGGCAGGGGTAATAGATAGGTGGCTACAGTGGTGCCAACTCTTCTGAGACTAGGTGCTCTGAGGCTGAGAGTGCAGACTGGCACTCTGTTGCAGTGACCTGGAACCAGAAGCTGGGGGGACCCCACTGTGCCCACTTTCTGGTGCAATGCTGCTGCACAATCTACAAGCAGTTCCCTGATCAGTTTGGACGCCTGCTGTGGTGGGGGAACCCCCTTGCAGCTCAGGTTTCAGTGTCCTCTGGGGGAGTGCAGAGTCCTAGGGATTTCTCCCTTGACCCTTTCCCACATGAGAACAATTCCACCAAGTACCTTCTGATCTTGCTGAGTGGATCACCCCACCTCTTTCTCCTCCATTTTGGGTGTCTCCAGTCACTTTTCTGATGATTCACAGTGCTCTCTTTGAGATGGCTCATCTGTAGGTGAACCTCTACTCAGAACCTTTGACCCTCTTCTTGAGAGTGGCAAATGTAGGCTGCTTCTAGTCTGCCATCTTAGCCCCCTTCCCCAACTCCTTTTAAAAAAAACAACTTCCCTTAAAGTAAATCAAGAGGAGCATAAAAGTCTGATATTCCAATATAAAGACTTTTGAATCATCTGGGAATTGTTTATAAATGCAAAATCTCAGGTATCACCCCAGAACCACACCTTAAGAAACATTAGGGTAATAGACAGCTTGCTCAGTTGGCCAGGTGCCTGTTGAAATTTATAAGGAATTCCAGAAGGCATAGAATATGGGCAGGCCTATTAAGACAGTATTATCCTATGACCTAGAGGCCCAGAGGCCCTTCCAGAGTGCCTATGAGGTCAAAACTTGCCATAATGACACTAAGATATTACTTGGCCTTTTTCACCATTCTCATATAAACAGTGGTATTTCCAAGTAACTACATGACTGGTACACAACTGAATGAAATACAGAAGCACAAGAGAATCTAGTTGTCTTTCATTAAAGAATTCTGTGCCAGTTTTAATTTTTAATGCAAATATTGATAATCCATATAATAAAACTCTTTGAGGTCTTTAGTTTTTCTGAAAACAAACTGAAATTCCTCTAGATTAGCATATTAAACTAATGTATTTATGAATAAAAGTAAAAATGAGTATAAATATAATTTGTTGAATTAATGAATCAGCATAAGATCCACTATCAGTTTAGTAACATATTCTTGGACAAAAAAGAAACCTTAAAGTAAACTTACCTATTAATCATAAGGTGCATGATAATTTCTTTTAAATTTCAAAGTATTAAGGAACTACAAATGTTTTTGGTTACATGGATCACTTTTGTAATGCTTGAGTCATGGCTATAAGTGTGCCCATCACCCAAATCATGTTTATTGTACCTGTTAGGTAGGTTTTTACCTGTCCCCTCCTTCTTTCTCCCCCCTGCTTGTTTTAAGTATACGTTGATGATGGAAAAAAAAACTGTGTTCTGGAATGTAGGGAAAGCAGTAGTTGTTCTAGGAGAGGCAGATATAAAGTACTCTGGAAGTTTTTAGGAGAATTTATTTTTAGGCAGAGGAGTCAGCTAATTTTTTTACAATAATTATCTGGAGAGACTATTAAGATGAACTTTTTCTTGAGAGCACCAGAATTCCTGGGTAGGAGGGGCTTGGAGGTGATAATCCGGTTGAAAAGAGGTTGAATGAGTAATTAAGGGACTTGCCTAGAAAATGCGCTTGTGTAGTCAACACGTGGATTTTATTTAGGTAGTATGTTTATTTGGAAAGGCTTGGATTAGACTGGGGGTGAGGTGGGGTTGATGGCAATTATGTAAAACTTAAAAATTTTCCATTTGGGGTATATAGGAATTTATGTCTAGATCTATATCTTTGTCTGTCTATAATTTGCTTGTCTATTTCCCTTTATCTAGAAAGCAATAGACTCAAATCGTTGTCTATTTTTATTAAAAATAGCCTCTATTTATACTTATTCTATACTATTGTATCTCATCGGTTTCTCCCATATTCAAGGAATTTCCCAAGGGAGCATCTTTGTCTTATCCATCTCAGCTCTTAGTGGATGTGAAAGAAAGTTATTTATTTAATGAATGTCCTTGAAAGGTGCAAATGGGAAAGTTAATTCTTTTCAACAGACTCATATATCAGGTCATTCTCAATTTTGCAGAGAGGATAATGAAGCAAGATTAGAGGCTCAACTTGGAGTCATAAATAACAATCAGAAGAAAACCTAAGTTACAGTCCAGAGGATCCCACTCCCAGTAGTGCCTTTGCATGGTATTCTCCAAGTTCTAGTCAAAGTCACATGGGTGTGTATTAATATGTACTTTTTTTATGTTTCACATGTTCTTTGTAAATTAATATGTACCATTAATATGCTCCCTTTGTGGGCTGGGAACTTGGGGCCGTTTAATTACCATTTTGCACCTTTAAAAGCCAGACATGCATTTTAAATTGATTTTTTGGTAGGTTTTGATCTTTCTCTGAGCTACTTACACTCGCCTTGTGACTACTGTCACACGTACATGCAAGATGGCTGTGGGGAGGGTGTGCATTTACCTCCAAGCAATTACATGCTGTGGAGCCTCATCATTTCTGGTTCTTCAAATTTCTTAACCAACTCTCTGAATTGGATCTTTGGTACAGCCATGTCAATCCTACAGCTTCAAAACAGAGTCATTTTTAAGCTATTTCAACCTGGAAAAAAACCTGAACGATTTCTGAAAGCAAAAGCAGGTATTTTCTTCAAACTCAAGTAACTGAGATAACTGAAGAGATTTAGTTCAAATTGCAAATAAATTTGCCTTTGGATTGAGACGAGGCAAGAGAACTATCAGACTCAAAGGTCAAAAGGAACATTTTGGAGTAAGTTATAAACCAGAAAATAGGGATTTAGAATGGAAACGCTGAACTCAACAATAAGATGAGGTCATGACTCCTTGGCAAGCATTTTTTGTTATTTTTTTTTAACTCACTGTGTTAACGCAGAACTTTATTTTCACTGACTCTAATTGAGGATATTTTAGTGATTTTTTTTCTGTGCGTGTATTTTTTTTAAAGGAAGGGGAGTGATACTTTTCACTTTGTTATGTCTTCGTTCAAAGGAATTTAAAGCATATAGAAAACTTGGGCCAGTTATCATCTACATTCCCTGCCTCTCCCTGGAACATGTATTCCAAAAATTATCATTTCTTAGTGGGTTTAGTCTGCCGCTGGTATGGTCACAAATTCCCAGAGAGAAATAACTGTTTAGAGGAACTAATTTTCCAAGTGCCCAAATTTCCCCAGCCTCAACCAGTTGTGATGTAAATAAATCAAAACTGCAAACTTAAAAAAAAAAAAAAACAGATAAAATGATGTGTCTGCCCTGAAGTAATTAGTACAAGCACATTTAAAATTTATTAGAACGTGCAAGGACAATTGGATGGACTTTTGTTGTTCAGCAGTTCTACACTGGAGTTAAATTCTGTGTTTTCTGGAGCAACAAGAAAAATTTTGTATTATGATATGCATCATTATTTTAAATATGTTTATCGAGTGGCAATCCTCTAATTAGGGATTTGTTCTCATTTCAGTTGATGCTGGTATCTTTGTTTGGATCGCTCTAACACAATACCTTAGATTGGGTAATTTCCAAAACAATAGAAATTTATTGCTCACAATTCAGAAGGCTAGGAAGTCCATGATCAAGGCACCAACAGATTTGGTGTCTGGTGAAGTCTTGCTTTTCATGGTTGGCACCTTCTTGCTCTGTGCACCCTCACATGGTGGAGAGAGGTGACCAGCAAGCCCCCTCAGGTTACTTTTATAAAGGCACTAAGCCCATTCACCATAGCTCTACTCCCATGACCTAATTACCTCCCAAAAGTCCCACCTCTTAATACTATTGCATTGGCAATTGGATTTCAACATATGAATTTTAGAGAGACACAAACATTCAGACCATAGCAACTGGGTTAAAATTTACATTTTAACCAGCTGCTTAAAAAGTGTTACCAAAGCCATTTATCAGTGTAAAAAAGATTTAGCAGAACATCAAAAATATCTCTTCATTGAGTGAATGAAGAGGATTGGTTCAGAACATATAGTGAGTTTACTATTCTTCCAACTCAATGGATCTACACAATGTCAGGATTATACTTCATCTCTCGTCACTGGGGGTCAGGTAGCTCTTCTTACACCATAGTATTCATCCACTTCTGCCTAACTGGCCAGTCTCATCTGCTGACAGTCCCACAATTATACTCTAGGTGCTAGCAATACCAAGTGGCTTGCCTCTACGGAACCTGTTGTCATGCCTGTACCTTAATATTCTTTCTCTGCCTGAAATTTTCTACCCATTAATCTCCTGGAAAAGTCTTACTCAGCTGCAAGTCAGGACTCAAGTGCTACTTCCTGAGTTAAGGCTTATCTGAGTGTCCTGGGTAATCACTTTCCTCTCACTCTTCAGCACAGGCAAGGAAGACCATCTTCCAATTACAAGTGTGTGTTGGTTTCACATCCTCTTCCTCTATGGACTGAAAGATGCTGGAGGGCAGGTACATTGTGTGTCTGTATTTTTGTAACCCTAATACCTGGCTTAGTGTTTTACACATGGTATGTGCTCTTGAAAGATTTACTGAGTAAATGAGTACATTCTTTGGTATAAAACCATAAAAAAAAGTTCAAACCTGGCCATATGTCTTGTTAGATTTCTCATATCTATCCCTTTCAGCTATAATTTTCTTTACATAAGTGACCTATGTTTAAAAATGTTATTTTTAATTTTGGGAATTTAATCACAATTTAGATCCCTGCTGTGTTATTCAATAAAGTAGCTGCTAGCTACCTGTGGCTATTTAAATTTACATCAATTAAAATTAAAAATTCATTTCCTCAGTCACAGTAGCCACACTTTAAGTGTTTGATAACAACATGAGGCTGCTGGCTACTGTCTCAGATGGCGCAGATAGGGAACATTTACATCATTGCAAAAAGTTCTCTTGGACAACACTGCTTAGAGAAACTGGCTATCTTTGGTAATGTTTCAAATTCTTTTGCAAATTAAATAACCACATTCAGACTAATTAACTTCGAAAATCCAAATGCTAACATAGCCGGGTTATTCAAATAGTCTTAAAAATGTTATACTCTCCGGTACAGCGAGTCATTTTACAAATATTTTAAATGGTCTATACTTAAATGTAAAGTGTGTTCAGCAAAATAAAGTATTGAGACTAATGAATCAACACGATGACCTAGGTACACCATTTTATTACCTTTCCCTCCTGAGACATCAATAAAATCATAGTAAGAAAAATGTTTTAAGTGCTATAACTCCACAACATGAAGAGAGTGGGTAAGGATTATCAGTGGGCAAAGGAATTTTTTAAATTTCTGAAATATTAAAAAGTGATTAAGTGAATTGGAAAAAGCAGCAGCCTATATTATATAATGTGCCTGGAGAAGTAGAAGGCTTCAGTTGCCATACTTAGGAATGCCAGATACAAAGGAAGTCAGGAGTGGGTTTTGCCCAAAACAGAGGGATTTAGTAATATATAGAATTGTTAGTTTGAGAGGGCCCACTGCATACTCAGCACAATAAAAGAAAAATACCTATACCTATATCATTGAGACATTTTAGAACATCAGGATAAAGAGAATATTCACAGAGAAAGGTTCACCTAAAAAAGAACAAGAAACAACCTAGCAAGAAACTTCTCATCAGCAACACAGGATACTAGAAGATAGTGGACCAAAGAAAGGCCTCAAGGTCATTATATTGCTTTTTATTATGAAACTTCTTATCAGATTTAAGTTTTAAAACACAACATTATGTACTCATAATAATTAAAAATATAAAATTTTTTTTCAATAACATGTACAACTTACGTATTTTAAAAATAACTCTGGCAATTTCTCTATGACGTCTATAAAAGATGCTCTGTAACATCTTTTCACATTTACCATATTCTTTTTCAATCTTTTTAATGATCCCCTTCACATATATATCTACATAAACGTCTAATTTTCTTTCTCATATTCTCAAAACCAGAAAAAAAAGAGAGTCTATTCTGACAGTAATTAAGCTTGCGTTAGCATTTCTATTTCAGTACACATTTTTTGCTATTTTGCAACAGCCAAAAAACAACAACAATAACAACAACAAAAAGTCTTTAGGCTGAACCTTGACTTAAATTTATTTTAGTTGAAGAAGAGCAAAAGAAAAATAGAAAAGTTATGCTGTTTTTTGTGCCAGCAAAATTACGCACTTATTAAAATAAAATTATTCTTATGGTTTTTAAAACAATTGTTTTTATCATTTCAGTAGTTAGATGATGGGCAACTCATTGGAGCTGGTATCTTGGTGGGGAGAGATGGGCTTTTACTTAGGTCTGTCCAAAAAAAGGTCATCTTCTCATTGAGCCTTGATTTTTCATCTGTAAAATATGCTTAACTCTCTCTCTGACTCCTTTACAGAGAAAGTAAAGCAAAATCCTAGATTATTAGAGTTTGACTAGCTCTAAGAGATCATTTTATCCTTTATGCCAACAAGACAGAGGCAAAAGTGAATTGAATAACTTGTACAAGGTCAAATATTGGAGGGATACATGGAATTACTGTATTTACATTTGGCATTGATACTACAAAGCTAATATTTTTATTTTTATAACCCCAGTGAGTCCTGCATAAATTCATTATAACAGTATGAGCTTTGTGGACCACTTACATTACAATATCATATTTCTGGGACAGAAGTCTCCTGCTGGTATGAAAAATGCCTGCTTTTTAAGCGGGATCAATCCCCATTTCCATAAACCATCCAATAACTACAGTATCAGTTTCTACCTCTTACCTTTTCTGATGTTACAAGGTTCTTTGAGTATATTTTTTTTATAATATCTATAAGCTGACTCAGGATCTGTGAGCTGAAACTTAAAGAAGTGGGAGTTAGCCAGATGGATAAGAAGTGTATTCTGGACAAAACAAACTCAATGGATTAAACCACCCAGGTGTAAAATAAGGATGATCATAGTATTATAAGTAATTTGTAATTGGACTCATCCTCCTCCACCAAAGCCATTCATATGTGCTGTCCTTCCCAGAGGCACAAGCAAGAATCTGGCAGGTGAATGGGGCAGGGTGGGGAGCATCCTCAATTACTAACCTTCCTCACATTTAATAGAAGTCCTGCTGATTCTGCTAAGTGTATCTGAAATGTGTCCTCTGTGTTATCAATGTTTTCACAGTCTAAGTCCAGGTCATCATTACCTCAGCTTAAATAACTAGTTACTAGATTATAGGTAACCTCCTAACTAACTCATTGCCCTAACCCAATTCACTCCCCACACTGGGGCTGAGTGATCTTTTTTTTTTTTTTAATTTCAGCATAATATGGGGGTACAGATGTTTAGGTTATGTGTGTTGCCCTTGCCCCTCCTCCCCCCCTCAGTCCAGGTTTCAAATATGTCCATCCTATTGCGTGGTGCGCATTGCACTCTTTGTGTATGCATATACCCATCCCCTCCTCCCTCCTCCCCCCTCCCCCCTGCCCAATATCTAATAGATGTTATTCTTATATATGCACTTATGTGTTGATCCATTAATACCAATTTGCTGGTGAGTACATGTGGTGCTTGTTTTTCCATTCTTGGGATACCTCGCTTAGTAGAATGTGTTCCAGCCCTTTCCAGGAGTATATAAGAGGTGTTATGTCACCATTGTTTCTTAAAGCTGAATAGTACTCCATGGTATACAT